>JAJJHQ010004697.1:1097979-1136101 GCA_021223825.1 Drosophila ironensis | reverse complement strand
CACTTCCACCACTTCCTCCACGGCCCCCTCCCCGACTTGTGTCAACACATTCGATCGTCACTGTCACCTGATTCACCTGCTAGGCCCAGGCCTCAAGCCCTGCCTTGCCCCGCCAGCAAGCTCTTGACAAGTGCCATATAAAAGGCTTTCGGCTCGGGTTTTACCCTACCTAAAAATACTGCTCCACGTCGGCGAATATGTGGAATTTACCCATAAATATAAGGTACCAATTGGGAGTCCAGGAGAATACTCAAGAGACCCATGGGTTAGTGATAACATGGATGGATCTTCCAACTAATTGAAAGCCATGGCGAATGGCTTCTAAAAAAGATGTTATTTACACTGGATCCTTAGATTTCTTCTCTCCATTGGCATCTAAATTTCACCAATATTGTTATAAATCAATAAAATACCAATACTCGTAGATACTTCCTTTAAATTTCTAATCATAAGAAATATCCAACATGGAATATTTTACTTCTTATTTACAAAACAAAACACAAAGTATGGGAAATACCTTAGAAGAAGGAACCATTTTTTGGAAACTCAATGATATTCCATTGTTTGTGGTTATCGAAAAATATTGTTTACTCCCCGTGGAACCACAATCAATTCATTTTTAAAGGCAACCTTCGGTGACTTGCCCGAAATGATTGATACATATTGCAAGTGAATTCAAACTACGGTCAAATATGATTCATGGCGCCTCGTGGATGAGTTGACAGGTCGTAAAATGAAAAAGTACCCGCTTACTCAGTGTGGACTAAGCTTTAACCATTCTATTGTAGTGGAAGTAATGACGCAGGAAGTTTGAGTTCCGGTGAAAATGAAACCCTCAAACCAAAGCTCTGTTTAGACGTCTTGGCCAAAGTTCAAGGAATCCCCGCAGATGAAGCCGACGGGAGATAGTGAGGTGCAAACGTCACTTTGACAATCGGCTGACCGATTGCAGATAAACCCGACTTTGAGTGTGTGTTTATAGTAGTAGTCTGCCGATAGCTATGCCACCTGCACGTGCCAATGCTTCTGCCCATGTACCGCTGCGAAAAGTTAAGATACTACGGCCGAACGATACGGACAATATCTTATCCGGCCGCTATCAATGTACATAATCAGTTGCTGCTGCTGCTGCTGCTGCTGCTACTGCTGCTCGGAGCGAGTCTGAGAGGTCATGGTTGGAATCCCCACCTGGCCCACTCCGCTCTGCTCCGGATCCGTCCCCTACGTCACCAATTGGGACAGATAAATTCGAGAATTACAATAAGTTGAGCAAGGCGGCCGACCGAGCTGTGTTTGTCACCGGAGCGGGAACGGCATGTGCTATTTGCCAGCACTTGCACGGCTTAGTGGAGGCCTTCTCGTGGGTGCGGAGCGTGGCTGAAACTTATGAATGAAATCTGCCCAGTCACACCCACAGTCCCTGTACTTTATCTATATAAACAAAAGATATTGGCTAAATACAGGCACACCTCATTTCGCTTTCGTTGAGCTCTGGCTTGGGGTTGAGCAAAACTTAAAAAGGTCTTGATTTGGCCCGTGGCTGCAATAGATTCGAGTCTTCCTAACTATGAGCATTATTAGTAACTTTGTGAAAAGGGTATTATTTTCAATTTACCTTTCCTATTTCAAGTTGACCCAGTTTTAAAATCCGAGAATGCAATTGGTTTCTAAAGTTTCATATATAGTTAATTTCGTTCTCAAAAGATCAGTGGCTGTGCCTTAGTTTACTTCGTTATAAGAAAATGTGGTTATATGCTAAAGAGGTGTACATAAAACAAGTAGGAACGCTGTAGTCGAGATTTCTCGACNACGGACAGACGGACAGACGGACAGACGGACATGGCTATATCGACTCGGCTGTTGATGCTGATCAAGAATATATATACTTTATGGGGTCGGAGATGTCTCCTTCTGGCTGTTACATACATTTGCACAAAGTTAATATACCATTTGTACCTTAAGGTACATGGTATAAAAAGGACTACCAAGATTATTGAAGACTTCACTCAGGATTTACCTTAAAAATGTAAAATACCTAAAATATCAAAAACAGCACAAGTGGTTAGAGATACAAAACTTAGGCCTCAACTTTTACAAGCAACATTATTTGAGCTCTTTTGAAATCTATTTTTTTCTTGTAAAACAGAAATGTGAAACAAGCCTAATACCAGTTTTAATTATTAAAGGTGTAAACCAAACGAATTAGGCGATGTAACAAGGGGATGAAAGCGATTACGACCCCATTAAATATACCTAAAGATATTCTGATTCCATCGACAAAAGCATCCTTGATCTAGACATATTTTCGTACAAAATTTATATAAAAAATTTTAATAATCATATTTCATATGTAAAAAATGTATTATTCAATAAAGTTACTAGTTATCGACCCAAACATCTAATCAATATAAAGGTCGTAAATTTTTTTCTAATTTATCGGCTTGAACCGCGTTAGGCGTAAGAACTTTTACGAGAAATGTGTGGAAATATTCTTTTATGCAATACAGTAAAAGTGCATTCAACTGAAAATCTTTGTTTGCATTTCATTTTGCATTATATGTATGGAAAATTTATTTAAACATTCAACGGAGCATTGTTTTCAGTAGAAAGGAAGCGGACTAATTACCATTTCCGTGGCCGAACTTACGCAATTCTTCTCAAAATTATTTTTAAGCCTCTGCTGGACTTAACACTTCACAGAAATAAGACCACAGAGTAAGCCCGCGACAGTAGAAAATATACGAGTAATATACAAAACATTTTCAGGCGGCTGACATCATTGCCTCTATTTATCTGGCATTGCTTGAAGATGGCTCGATTAATTAACTGCGATGGACTTGCAGTTGCCCAATGAAAGCCAGATAAGCCATTTGCCAGCTGCATTTACAGCTCTATTAGGGGCCATCAATCCGGAGTCCGGACCTTTGGCCGGCCGAGGCCCTTTTTCCGTGCTATCAGCTATCAACTGTCAACTGGCGACGCGTGTCTAATAAAAGTATCTGCAACTGCAACTATCGATGCCGCCATCGGGCTCAGTTAACGCACTCGCTTGTCATTGGCCGATTGGCTACTTCCGGGGCCGTTGGAAAGTTACCCCTCTAAGGACCAAGGGTTGGCAATGGCAGTCGCCGCTCCATTCATAAAGCAACCCTCCAACCCCTAGGATACGCCCGAGACAGGACCAAAAAGCGAGGTGATAAGATTGACATAAATTTCACATTATCCGTGCTGGCGTTAGGTAAGGCTCGACCAGGACTAGTCGTCCTCCTTTCATTCATGAAAAACAACTGGCCTGACGTCGGCTAGCGTGTTTCAAATTTTATTTTTCCCTTTTTGTCAAAGGTATTTTGACGCCACCTTCGATCGCAGCTGAATTCAATTTTGGGCTCATAAAGATTAGCCATCTTTCCACATTTAACTTGTTTTTTGTTGCTCGTTTCGTTTTCGGTTTCTTCGTTTTTTTGGCGTTTTTTAATGGGTTCGGTTCGGTTAGGTTTTTGAAAATTGTACCAAGCGGACCAAACGCATATGTCGCACTTTTGCCGCTGCAACCGAAAGGTTGCGATGAGGTCGATGAGTCACTTCAAATAAATCAATTTGTCTTATCTCGCTGACGAGCCTAAATTGTCAGCGCCGAAGCTGAAAAATCCTCATAGAGCCGCCGATGGGAATCAAATTAAACGCTTGAGAGTGATTGAAGAAGCCATATCCTTCATTGCTTTATGCCCCGTTCATTGCTTTAATTAATAAGTTACAACAAATGTGTGTTTTTTGCGGCTGATCTATAAACTTTAAGAGACTGGTTTTATGGCCCAATATGGGCTGTCTATTTAGCTTAATGAACTTGTGTGAGAACCGCTAAATACTTTTTTATGATCTTGTCTTTTCACAAAGTTGAAAAAATAGATAGGCTTATAGGTATCTCGTAAATTGGGCCACTTAAAACGCGCTTAAATACGCCTAAAAGAGTTCGCCTTAGTTGCTTAATTTTACTTAAAGCCGGCTCTTGATTTCGGGTATCGCATCACAGTTAGAATGCTGTTAAAATAGTTTCCACATGAAACCCTAAAACACCTTAAAAACTTTTCAATCATTTCGTGATCCAATGAAGAATCCCAAATGATTTTTGGATGTCCCGATTTTAGAGGAGGTACCCACCTTCAGCTGCATTGTCACGTTCGATGTGATAGTTTTGCAGACCATCAATATTTTTTCGCTCCGCTTCGCGCTTTTTTAAGGGTGTTGTTCGTGAGTTTTATCTTAGATTGGTTTTTATCACTAGATTTCTGTTCTGTTTGGTTTATTTTCTTCGCCGTTTGTGTTTTCTGGAAAATTATCACTTGCACTGCGTGTCCAGTGTTTTGGGGGCACCTGTATTATCAACACGGCCGGAAAAAAGGCGCGCACTCGGCGGATTTTTTGGGGCAAATGATCGGTTAACTTTCGTGGGCCATCCGTGGAGCGATTGTCGGTGCCGCGCGCGCTACCTTTGGCAGTGGGTGATGATACGAAGTGCTATTTTATTTTTCGAGACCAACTCGACTCTGGCTGGGACTGGCACTGGCCGGGGATGGCTGAGCACCTCCTCACTTGCGCTGACAACAACGACGACAACGCATTGCGGTGCCTGCCGCGCGTTTGCCGCCCAATTAGCTCTACCCACACAGATGCAGTTGGCGGAGCACATAGCACCTCTGCGGTTGGGCGGACCCACACCTGTGTGGGTGCCCTGTCCTGTCCGTGTGCGCCGAGTATGATTTATTCTGGCCTCGTATCTGTGGCGGGCTGCCTCGTATTGGTTATCTTATCGCTCGCCTCGTACCTGGGCCCGATAAGGCCTCCGTGTGTTGGTGGCGCGACCGCGATAAGTATCCGTGAGATACAGATTGCGCCTGCGTGCTCGGTTCTTCGGTGGCGTCAAGAGCCACCAGCACCAGCACCAGAACCACCAGGCCGCAGGCAGGCAGGCAGCCGGCAGAGTTTTCATAGAACCACCTCCAACCCACCCCCCAAGGCACCACACACCCACTCCACAGCACACCACCGGCGCGCTATTTGTCAATTGTGCAATTTAGTCTAGCGCATTTTCTAATTGCACTCATAAAACACTTTTCTGGCAAACTAATAAACATTGCCAACGTTAGTCAACGTCAACACAACGGCGATGGCTTCGGATCCATTCGGCCGGGCATTGGGCCTAAGTCTGAAGCTTTATTGTGTCCCTCCCCCCAGCCACCGACCGGCGTGGCTCTTGTACCTTTGCACACATGAGCACTGTACTATACATAGATTGCCGCCTCGAATGTGGGCCGCTTTGACGGCTCCAGTCCAGTACTTTGTGGCTGCGCTCCACTTTTCCACTTCACGATCGTCCCCCGAGTGTTGTAACTATAAGAATCAACGCTTTCAGGGGACGCACTCGAATCGATCGGAGTGATCAGCTCCACAAACACACGTGGTCGAGGATCAGGTGGCGGGGAAAATATTGCAAAACCTTTCAAATGTCAAAAGCCCGCCAACTAAGGAAGCATGCCTTGGTACTTCCACAAATATTGTCGTTTACGTACTTGAATGAATCTCTTGGAAATCTTTTAGAATTTATTTAAACTATTGTAGAATTTATGGTTCTCTTAGAACCATAAACATGTATTGTATGTAAATTATTGTAGTCTTGCATCAATATTTCTCCGGGCACATAACAAAGTTTGATGGTTAAGTAATTTGGATCCAATTCTTTCAGAAAAGCTCTACAACAAAAATGATTCGCAACTTTTCTGCACCGTTCTCGTTGAGATAAAATCCCGCATCTCAGAAACACACCCAACCCTCAAGCGCCTGTCCCAGCAAATCATAAATTGTTAATAGCTAAAGTCATAAAGCAAACAGATATATGACGGCCATTGAAATGCAAAACCTGGTGGGAGATAGTGATCCCCATGATGCTGCTTATGCAGCAATTACCGGCGCTTTCCGTTGGCTCCTCCACGCCCGCGAACGGGAAATCGGTTGGTGCGATAATTTTAATTGTTGCAACTCATGTGGCACATAAATCATGGGCAAATCTTGAGAGCAAAACCGTCAGACAAAAGTATCTAATAGCTCGCAAGTAGCGGCTGGTTGCAAGTAGCGGCTGCGGCATGTCGCAAAATATCTTCGCGGCGATTAATCACTCAAAAAGCTGACAGCAATGCAAACCAGCCCCGTCCTGGCCCCTGAAAGATTCGATCGCCGAGTTTGACAGCCCCCGAGTCGCGTTACAAATGGCGCTACACGAAATCAACATTACAGGCGATTAATGCGAGAGTAGGACTCGACTCCACTTTTGCCGGCCCCTGGATGCACAGGCATAAAAAATAAATGCACTTCTATTTGTATAGGTATTCATTAATACAAAATAATAATCAAATTCATGTAATTTAAGCCTCTTAAATAAATTATTAACTATGCTTTTAATCATATACAACAAGTAGAAACGCTGTAGTCGAGATTCCTCGACAACGAGATACCATGTACCTCTCTTGCCGTTGCGTGGGAAGGGGTGGGTAAAACTTATATCTTCTATATTTATTGTCCGATCTGAACGTAATTTTGCATGCACGTCTTAAACGATCAGCAGATTTAACAGACTTAAAATTAAGTCTCTAGCTTTTATCNTAATAAGCTGTACAGAAAATCAACTAGCATTATCGAGAGAAGAAACATTACAGGCGATTAATGCGACAGTAGGACTCGACTTTGCTGACCCCCAGATGCACTAGCATTTGAAATTTAAACCAAAATAACATTTACGAAGAGATCGACTACGAAAAAAAGTTAACTTGGAATCATTTTGATGGTTAGCCTCCTAACAATAATTATTCACCAAACAAAAACTGGTCCAGCTATAAAAGTTACACCCCAGTATTAAATACAAAGTTTAGTGGTACTTGAATAACCATTTTGCAAGTACATGTATTATTTACATATTTGCAACAAGTTAAGCAGTTTTATCGGAAACCATCTGAATTAAACCGCAGTATAGAAAGAGGCGATTAATGCAAGGCTAGGACTCGACTAGTTACACTAGCATCTGAAGAAAAATCCAAAATAATCGATTACAAAAAGATCGATAACGAAAGGATCAAACACCAAATTTCTCTGCTTATAGTTAACTTGGTAACATTTTGATGGTTATCCTCTTAACAATAATTATTCACCATGTACATCCGAGAAGGGAGCCAAAAAAAACGGGCCCAAGTATAAATGTTACAACCAAATTTCCATATTTAATACATAGTTCATGAATCGCCATTTTGCAAGTAATTCGCAACAAGTTAAGCAGTTTTATCGCGAACTAGCTGAATCAAAACGCAGTATAGAAAGATGGAACTCCTTTATCTGGGCACTGACTCATGAAGGAGGCTTAGGTCCGTTGGAGCCGGGCAATTAATTCCCTAATTGATGGCACCGCCGCGCCTAGCTTTGGGCGCTTTGCCGATGAATTTACGACCCTAAGACGCCGGGCTTAGGGGTGGCGGGCCAACAGAGGCCGACTCTCGACCACGATTGCCGACCATTGTCATTGGGCTGGGGGGCAGCGGTCATATCGCTGGGTGGAATCGCACACCCTTCAACTTGTCCACTGCCGTGCAGTTTCAAGTGGTGCGCCAGCGGAAAGCCAAAGCAAAACAAAAGCACACGAAGCCCAAACCACAGCCAAAGCCAAAGCCAAAACGAAGCAAAAAGTTATCTGGCCAGAAGTGTTCTTGGCCAGTTGACAGTATCGCTGATCAGGTGCTGGAGTGACTCTCTGGAATTTAATTTATATATATTGTAGAATTGCCTTCACTTGTTTTGTCAAAAGAATATTATTTCATTTCAGGGCTTTTGTTTTGTATTTTTTGCCTCTACGCGATAAGGGGAGGACTGTTTGGAAATTAAATGCCCGAGTGCCAGCAGAGGCGTGCGCCTAAGTTTTAATTATAGCCGGCAGTGGTGGAGGGGGTGCCACCGCCGCACCAACCCCACTCCCCCGAGATCGATCCAACCCCAAGAAGTTGCCCAATCCCGGCCAGCCGGCAATGGCGTGGCACAATCGAATAAAATGGAAGTAGAAGTGGAAGTGCCGTCGTAATGGCTCTGCCCGCAATGGCTGCTTGGATGGCTGGCTGGCTGCATTTGGCCTTCCTTGTTTTGTTTTATGTTGTACTTTTTGGGTGCAGGCAAATTGGGTTCAAGTAAATTCTATTAACCCGCCGGGGCGCGGGTCCGTAGCTCTCTCCCCCGGGGTCATAAATCATTCGGCCAGGCGCGCTACCGACATATCGGACATGAGTTATGAAAATGGAACTGCGCACTCCGCCAAGTCTGCGTCTTCGAAGGGGCTGGCTATGGGCCGGAGGAGGTGCCACTGGATGAGAGCGGCAACTCTGCAGGAAGCGCCGGCGAAAAGCTTAAGCTTTCTTTGTTAACGCTCCGAGGAGTTGTCACAAGGTTAACAAATGGTCATTTGTAAATTTGGGGATCGCGATTCGGACAGTGATACATCTTTTCATGAGTCAGGGGAAAGTTTTCGGTATTGGGGCAGAAGTGACAGATATTTCGCGAGATTTTTGACAGATATCACTTGCCCCAAATTATGATTTAAATATTATTCTTCACATTTATTCCATTGACTAATTATTAACAAAATGTATGTACCAGCAATGTGCATAGTTTATTTTAAAGCCCAACGGATATTTCTGAATCGCTTTTTTTTAATTCCCGGTAATTTTTTCTTAAAATCTTTCTTGAGAAGTATAAAAACTAAAGAAATAAATAAACGACTAAGAAAAGCCTTGTCCCTGGAAGTTAGTTATATCTATTAATTATTTTTTGCAGGCAAACGGGATAAAGTGAACTTAAATTAAAAGAAGACTTGCATATCCCAAGAGTATTAAATTAATTCCAATAAATTTGGGTTTGTTCATTATTCGTTTATTATGTTTATTATGAGTTTAGGCCAATTAAGTGACATTATGTTAATAAGAACTGTCGAACCTTCAGCATTGACGTTCTATGCCCGTTTTGGAGGTGAAGTAAATGTGAAATGTTATGTTTCAAAACAGAAATAGAGCTCATACAGGTTTATATAAAACGTGTACTCCGGACCCCAGACTCGGGGCGTCTTTGGTGCGAAACCCTCGCGGATTGTATAATGCATACGCACCTTTGTTTGCCAACGAGGCCGGGCCAGGTGACTCATACCTGGCAATCCATAATAACCCGTAGGAGTTGCTTACTGTCAGAGTCGCTGTAGTTGCTGCTGCTGTCGACGGGCCTGAGGGCATTGTTTTGGCATGGCCAACATGGTATGTGGCGGAGCCGGAGGAACATCGAAACCGACATCGACGCCATTACCGCCAACAATCATGGCTACTGGGGTTGATTAGGACGCCGGTTGGAGTGAGGTAGCCAACCACCAATCGACCCCAAAATGTGTTTTGTGCGGCCGAGACGAAACATTATTTATTACTTATGAGAGCTGACATTTTGTTTTCCGATAATAGCGGGAATTTCAGTTTTCGAATGTGCGATTTATGACGAGACCCATCCGGGGGTTTTCACGGCAAAGAAACTCGCAGGGAACGCGTTGTGGCTTTTCCAGGCCGGGCCGAGGAAATGCTGCCTAGGAAACTTTGGCGGTGTCACCATACGCGCTGATTGTTCCTATCAACCAAAGTGATTTTTCCTATCGTCACCGCATATAATACTCCTGTGTAGGGGCATAGCGGAACATATCGAATATCTGAGAATAGATAGTGGCCTTAGATAAGTTAACGTATCTTAACAGAGATTTCGACTACCCGACATGCACACGTACATCTACGTACTACCGTGGGAGATATTTCGCCCCGGACCTGGGGGCCTGTCCCTTCCCCAAAAACCAACCGAAAATCGTAAGCCGATCGACTTAGCCCACTCCCCTCCATTACGCCGCTCCGGTGCACTCCGGTACTCCCCGGCACTTTGGCACAAACGATGGGGGAATTTGCTTAACCGATAATGCCACGGAAACTCTATCTGTGACGTAGCAATGTCTTGGCAGGATGGGGCCCAGGGAGTCGGGCGGAGGGAAGGCGGAGGATGGTTGACCCAGCTAGATAAAAGTATCTAATCTTGGCTTTTAGCGATACACGACCACCAATGCAGCCGTATTTATAAGATAATGAAGATTTGCTATCAATTCGCTGTTGTTGTACGGCTGTTCCTGCGCCACCGTTGTGGTAGGATATCGGTATCAGTTTGGGGTATCTGCAGGCAGTTAAGGTTCCAGTTCCAGCTCCACCTCCAGGTCCGCTTCCATTTCCATTTCCATTTGCAGCCCGGGGGCACAGGGGGCAAGGTGGCTCTCTCTCCGACGGCCCGGCCTGTATCAGTATATCAGTGTTTGAACTGATAATGTCCCAAGATAATAAGCGATAATAATTTGAATTTTTCAGTAATTCCTTAAGTTTGGACGCCCAGCGGCATGGAATCTAATCACAGTTGGTGAGTGTAACTGGGATTTTCAACATGGAAACATTGCCATCGCGCGCTCGTCCCGCGGACGAAGGAAAATCGTGGATCCGTATCCACCAAGTCTCCGGATGATGCTCGCACCAACATCATCCGGCAGGCCAGAGTGAATTTACAAAAACGAGATTGAATCGAAGGGACAGTGAAGTCAAGCGTTGGTGAAACAAGAGCTCTTATATAATAGCCATCTATTTGTGAAAACAGTGTGAACTTTGGCAGTGCGTTCGGGAATCACAGAATTGATTTTTGGCTCATCGATAAGATACCGCGATGGGCTCCTGCGTGTAAATTCAGCTGCCAAGGCGCCGCTCAAGTAACACTTGAAAAAGCGAAAGTCAACTTTGGAAGTTAATTAATGATTCTTTGATTAGATTAGAATATGCTTATTAAGCGCTGCCTGATACCACCAAACAAAGCACATCGCCAGCAATTCCAAGAAATCGCCAACGCCCATTTGTCCGTTGTCCATTGTCCGTTGTCCCTTGTCCGTTTGTGCAGTTTGAGCGTCGATCTTATCCAGTCGGTGGATCTTCGGGCATGCCGGAAGGTGGAATTTCCAGCCTAGCTGCCAGCGTGGTCTTTTCCAGAGTTCAAACTGTGACAGGCACTCGTCTGTGGCTTTAATTTTCGTCTCTTGATGTCTTGGTGTCATGATGTCTTGATGTTGGTTTTCATCGCTGCTTCTTCGCCGTGACTGCCGCGACTGCCGCTTCAGCGTTCCCATTATCTAAAGTACACATTTTGAAGTACAAACGTCAGTTGGCGATAAGGCAGCGGAAAAAGTAAGGTAAAAAACGGCAACAGCAACGTAACAACCCAAGGAAGACATCGAAAAGCAGTCAAGTCAAACAACAAACAGAACAGAAAAGAATCCGGGGTTGGGGATTGCTCTAAATGCAATCTGTTTGCGCAACTCAGGCCTGGACTCGAACCCATATGCACGTACTACCCCAGTCCCGCCGAGTCGGTGCATTTTCCGCATTTCCACACTAAATAAATCAGGCAAGATGTCAAACATTTAATTAGGTGCGCCGCAAGCGACTTATCAGGAAGTCCCGGGAAAACCTACTTAGGGAAAATCTCGCACTTACAAGTATACTCGTATGGCGGGCAGCCCCTTGTATAACCTTGGCAGCCGGATAGCTGCGTTGCGGTTTCGTTTCTGCATATGGTAAATACCATTATCAAATCATATTATCTTATTTATAAGCATTATCGTGCCACAGATACAGATTGCCTATCTATGGAATGGGCATGTAAAAAAATCATATATACCCCAGATATCTTACAGAGTGTGGTTATTTCGTGGCTGGCACAGCAAGTTTTGCACTTTCCATTTAAACGCGCTCCGCTCTGCTTCTCAATTGTAAAATAATAACACTCGTACTTCGCATTATAACCATGAAGGTGCGAATCCGCATCGTAAAGTGACCGAGCTAGAAAAGTGCAAACATAAAACGCGCACCAAAACGATTCTAATAAAAGCAAAATATGGCAATAAATTATACCGTCAGGGCCGAACATGAACAATTACGGACTATGATGTGTGCTCCATTTACGGGCTTGTTCTGTGAGTGTACAAAAAATATACATAATATAGCCCAAAGCTAACGAAGGAGCAGAGCCTATGGCGACTTCTGCCAGTTCCCCAGTGATGTGTGTACTTTATTTGAATTCATATGTACGAGTATGCCCGCCAAATAATCTTCGTGTTTGCTAAATTAACTGCTAGGGAGTACAAAATCCGCGCTGGAAATTCAGGGCCAAAACTCAGTTCAAGATTTCAGTGGATGTGAATTTTTGGGCAGAAAAATAGCACGAAAAGTGTAACTTATGTTTTCAAAATTACTTTGTTTTGCAAATATTTTAAATTTGTTAACAATCCATAGTCTGGATATCACTCACATTTGTGTCTTTAAGGCCTATGTACATATATAAATTTGATTCTGCGTGGTTGGACTTTAGTGCCACAACACAGTGAAAGAAGTCAGTGGATAAGAACTTTTGGGTATAAAAAGTGTGACCAATATTTTATAAAAAAAACCTTGATTTCACAGAATTTATAATAAGCACATGTTTGAAAAATATTTTATAGAATTATTACTATTAAACTACAACGGCGGAGTTATAAATTCACGAACAAAACAGGGCAAATTGTTTCATAACCAATGCATGCTATGGGGACCATAGAATTGGTCTCTTGAAACACATATGTATGTATGTGTCTATAAGGCATACCACACATGAAATTGATTCTCATTTGTATCCAGCTAGCCTAGTTATTGTGCAAATAAAATACATGTTTGCGCTGGGCAAACATCAAAGCCTAAGCTCTCATGAAATTAGAGTCAACAAATTCAGGCTAAAGGCTTCGTGATTGTCAAACAATGAGTAATAAAATGGTGACTTTGTAGGGCAACAAAACGGATCTAAGCTTAAGCTGTATATTTCTAACAATGCTGAGCTGATTCAGCTGAGCTCTGATAAACAATTTTTTGCTTATATTATAAACTAAACTACAACTTGAACGAAAATAAATAGAACCCCTGCAAAGTACATTTGTATTTTTTTTCGTGGCAATCTTGTCTCTGGGGTGTACGGGTATTCCAATCTTAGCCGATTAAAAACCAAAAAATAAGAACATGATTTTCCAGGTTGGCCTTATCATGCAGACTTGTATCATTCCATTATCTGAGGCCAAGTTTTGATAGCGAAACCCTGACCCGGCCCCAAAAACTTACAATCTCTTGAGTAAACGTTTTGCGAAAATCTCTGTACAACGACCGATTAGGGCCTAGATAGTACCCGTATATATGCATTATAGATATGTGGGAAACTACCCAATGCCTGGAAAGCGAAAGAGCTTCAATTATTAAATGGAAACAGCTGACGCGGGCGAATGGAATTTAATTGAAAGCCTGCGAAAGCGCTTATCTTTGGGGATGAAGTCAGGAGGCTAATCAGTCGTGGTGGTATCAATCAAACCGCCGGACAGAGGCCCCTCCTGCACCCACCACCTGAGCCACTTGAGCGGTGCACGAGCCAGCCAGTTGGCCACCGAAGGCATCGCGTACAGTCACGTAGTCCGCTCCAAGCACCCCCAGCCGCACACCCACACCCACACCCACACCCACTCCCTTTGGCCCCTCCGAATCTAACCCTAGCAAACAACCCTAGCAATAAACAAAAACTGTTTTGCCACATGAAGTGACTTTCAGATTTTGTTGCTGTTGTCGTTTTGTAACGCGTGACTCTCATAAAAGACAGCAACAGCACTGTAACAACAACTACAAAAAAACAGTCACTACACCACTGAAACTTTATTAAAAACGAAATAGAGCAAAAAATAGAAATGGGGAGGAGTGCGCGGAGGAGGGTACCGCCGAGCAATGCGACGTTATCTTATCACTGAAAATGTCGCTTTCGTAAATGGCGGCGCACAAAATAATATAAAACTCATGGATACATACATTCACGTACGTACGCAAGTACTTCCCCTGTACGCACACACATTTATCCACGACAAACACAATCCCACTCAAAGTCCGCTCCCTACATTATTATTTTCCTTTCTGTAACGCGACCCCCACCATTCCAGGGCGATCCGAAATATACGTATTTAAAGCATGAATTCAGTCCAAGAGCTAGCCAATTTGGGAAAACGATAACAAGAATGTTTTTATTTTTGACAGACCAAGAAAATATGTAAGGCGTTTTGGAAGTTTTCATTTGATTTTGGACTTTGTTCTGATATACGAGTATTTTACTCAGATTTTGCTAAAAGTTGCAGGTTTTTATTATCCCGACGTCAAAATTAACTACTACTTGTTGTTGAAGTAATCAAAAAAGCCGAATAATCTGAATAGTTTTCTGAATACACGCAAATGCGACAAAATGCAACAACATTTCTTGGAGAATTTGTTCTCCAATATCATTTGGGGTTGTCTCGCAAACTTTTGGAAAGGTTTCATAATCTATAACATTCTTGAATAGGGTTACAATAAAATTTTTTGGCTTATCAGCAACATTCATTTGGAATAAAAGGTTTTCTGCTATTTTCCAGTAAGTATTTTAAATAGTTATAATTATATTGTATGTACAAATATATTATATCTTAATTATATATTGGATATCCACGATTTTCTAAAACCTAAAACGAATAGATTTGAATAGACTGACAAAAGATAGGATATGTTATTTCCAAATTGTATGATAACAACTACAAATATATGTTTTGTTATATATTTTTATATCTTTTTATTATATGTCTTAAATATTTTAGGACTACGATTGCTTGGTTGCTGTTCCATATGTTGCAAGGCAAAGAAAGTAATAAATTAATGAATGTATTTGCATTGTTACCAAATATAATTCCAAATACCATATGAACCTCAAATGTGTGTAAAAACACAATCAAATGCACTGCTAGTAATTGTAAAGGACAGACTGAATATGTTGGTATTTCGAGCGTTAATCATTGCAACAGAGACATGGCAATATATTTTAAATTATCATATAAACATTAATCCCACAATTCTGATAATCTAAATCTTGTACGGGTTATATTTTTTTAGAAGACGGTTCTGCAATGTAAAGAATGCGCACAAAAATTGGTTAAATGTATACATTTTTTTCGAAATTTTGTGGTTTAACATCATTATTTTAACTGTTAACAAATATATTGCTTATTATTCAATTGTTTTATAAAACAATTCATAGTTGTTAAGATTTCGGTTCTTAATATGGTTCTTCTCGGTTTTTTAGATTTTGTATCTAATATAAAAAAGGCGCCAACTTAAGCTCCGCCTCCTAAATGTCTTGTTATTAATTGTATTTGAATTTAACTGTCGTGTTGCCTAATGGCAACTTCCCGATATGGCAGCACCATTGATGTTCGTTTACCAAGATGTGGCAACACCCCGGCAATCAAACTCAAAGACTGCAGTCTACTTTTAGGCACTACTAAGTTATTTTTGCCCTTTTCAACACTGCAGCTACCACGAAATTACCCATACGCCTTGTTGCCCTATACAAATTAAAAGAAATAGTATATATTCGACATCACATTTGTTATAAATCCTTTTTTATATTGTTTTAAAATAATGTATATACAAGTATTAAAAAAAACCCTTGCGTTTGGGGACATTCAGTGACAATTGTCGTTTATTTGATCAAAAGTAATAAAATTAATATTGCATAGATGATGTAAAAGATTATACGAAACTAAAGCTTAAGTTGCTATAAATATTTATCGAGTAATGCGTAAAGTATATGCATAAATTATTAACTAAATTGCATGAGATTGTTGGTTACTTCGATTATTTTGATTGTCTTGATTTTGTCTTTTGTGTTTTATCTTTTGTGTTTTGTCTCTTCCTTGCTCGCTTAACTATAACTTGAGTCCTAACCTAAGTGGAATTTGATTGTGATAAATCTCAAAGGTATTCGATTTGATAACAATTTTAAATGGGGTTAGCCTAGGATCGTCTGAATTGGCTTTAGGCTGCTAGCATTTTGCTAAAGAATTAAACTACCTAAATAACAAATTTCGAGTAGCGGGCAACATAACAAACTTTGCCGAAACGGGAATATCAAGAGTGTTCTTAGCCTACGATATATACAGTATATCATGCGATGGATTTCGGTAGATATGCGGGCGCTCTTGTAGAACTGCCCGTGGTATACAAAACACGCACACACGCAACTTAGGTCTATAAGTTCTTTGGAGCTATGAGATTTAGGTAACAACACAATCTTTGGTCCAAGTGCTATCCCGCGCCACTGCCATCCCGGGGGCCACTACTCCATCTTCACCACCGTGTCCCGGTCGCCGCCGCCGCCGCCTCCAAACTTGCGCTCTATCTCCTGCAGCTGCATGGCATAGTTGGCAATGTGTTCGTGTTGCTGCTGCTGCTGTTGTTGCTGGTGAAGACTTGGATTCTGGTGCTGAAGGTGCTGCTGTTGTTGTCGCTGGTAGGCGGCCAGTTCATAGTGCTCGTCCAGCGAGGCCGACCGGCTGAGCATCAGCTCTCCGTGCTGCACCTGCTGCTCCAACTGCTCCAGCTTGATGGGGGCCGGCTGATCGTCCGACTCCGGGGACATGTAGTACGACGGCGAGGAGTGGCCCGGCTTAAACAGCGGCGTTGTCGCCACTCCAAGTTGATAGGGATTTTGCAGGCTGATAATGCTGTTGCTGCTGCTGCTCAGTGAGGATAATGTGCTCGATGCCGTGGTCGGAGTTGAGCTGGCCTGTGGCGCCAAGGACACCGAGCCCTCCGACTTGATCGTGTTGCTGATCGCCGCCGCCTCGGCCGCTGCCGCAGCTGCTGCCGTCAACGCCGTAATCGAGCTCGTCATCCGGTGGCTCAGCAGTGGATGCTGATCGCTGGTGGTGCTGTTGCTCCCGTTCCCGTTCCCGCTCTGCTGAGCTTGCAGATATTTCTGTATAAGTTTGTTGTTATTTTCATTGATACTATTGTTGTTGTTGTTGTTGAAGAGTGTGCTATTGTTGTTGTTATTGTGCGAGTGGTGGGTGGGCGATGCGGTGTTGTAGATGGATGTAGGTGTGCTGGGTGAATGCTGCAAGCTGCACGATTGCTGCGGCTGCTGCTGCTGCATGTTGATGGGTGACATTTGGTATGGCGAATTGGGCGACATGTCGACGCCGGAGCAGAGCTGCTGCTGCATGGAATTTTGGTGATGAGAAGATGTGGCCGAGGGCGATAATGAGGATGCCATGCTATGGGGCGAGCTGGCCGCCGATGAGTGGTGCTCGGCCATGAGTTGCTGCTGCTGCTGATTTTGCTGCTGTTGCTGCTGCGATGGGTATGGCATGTATGGTTTCATGTCTAACTGTGGTTTCAAATCTGACCAGGTGAACGGGGAACAAAAAGAAAGCAAACATCACGAATTAGGCATGCACGCTAAAAGTAAGATCGTCGCCGCAACACTCACCATCGGGGCCATCCATGCCCATTTGGCTGCCGTCCAGACCCATGCGAACCATTTGGCAACCGGAAGACAAGCCGCCACTCTCCAAGGCGCCCTTAATGCAGGACTTCATTTTCTTGGACTTTTCGCTCTTGGCTCCCTTCGGCTTGCGTTTGCGTTTCTTAAAAAAAAAACGGGAAAGTCAGATTAATGCCAATGTTACACAACAAGATGTTAGAGTAACCAACCTGGATAGTATCCTTTTTCATGGTCAGCGGCCGGGCCACGCTGTGCAACTTGAAGTACAATCCGCAGGCATTGCACACCGGCTCACCGGAGGGATTGCGCCGCCACAAGGACGTGTGGGTGGTGAGGCAGTTAGAGCAGGACAGTCCAGCTCGCTTCTGGGCGCTCTAAACGGATGGGAATACCAAAATGATTCGTTAGTGGGGTTTTGGGGGCAAGAGTATTCGAACGCATTAGCTTTTCGTGTGGAACAACGTTTTCTATGGCGACTTCCGTTTGCATAGGGGGGGTTAGTACGGGAGGGGTTAGCAACGGTTCAGAGCTATGGTTAGTGACTCTACTCTCTTCACTCCTTCGATTGGTAGGTTGGGAATGTTTGGTTTTGGTTTGGTTGTGGTTTGGTTTGGTTTGGTTTGGCTTGGTTCGGGTTGGGTTGTGGTTTCGGTATCGGTAATTAATGAGAGCGACCTACCATGCGTCTCGAATTGGCGCGACTAACGTGGTCGTCGAGCGTTGTCGCCGCTCCCGACGCCGCTGCCGCCGCCGACGTCGACGTTGCGCCCGAGGCCGGACAGGATCCAGACAGGCTCGCCTGCGAACTGGCGGCACTCGTGCTGGCCTTACTACGGCCACCGCCGGCCACATTAAATGAGTAGTTCTTAAAGAAATCCCCGCCTGATTCAGCGGCCACTGGAATTGAGCAATCAGAATTGGTTGTTGTAATACACAAGATTCGTTCGGTTTCGGTTTCATTTCAATTTCTGTTTCAGTTGCGACGTTCATTTCGATTCGATTTCGCACATTAAACTTAACGTCATTTGGGTATATAATAAATTCAATTAATTTCTTTTCTCTCTGGGTCGGGACTGAACATAATGAGGGGTAAACTAAAAGGGAAGGGCAAACTGGGCGCTGCTGAGGCGGGCGGATGCGGATTTCTATAAGCTTTTCCCATTTGATACCAAGTTTCTCATCACACATAGAAATTTTGTTCCACACAAAAGCGCTTTGGTTAGTAAAGTGGTTGGTAGTTGGTTGGTGTTTTGTTTGATTTTCGATTTTAATAGACATTTACCAATCTTCTAGGCTGTTTAATTAGGGGTCGATTCATGCCGTTCATTTTCATGTACAAGCCGCAGGCATTGCACAGATAGTGTCCCGTGTTATCGCGTCGCCATAATGGGGTTGTGATCGCACCACAATTGACACATTCTCGCCCCTCAGTGAAAATATCGGCATCGAACAATGCTTCAAGGATTTACATAGAAAAATCGGGAAAAATATGATCATTTTTTGTTTTGTTTGGTTGGTTTTGTTGGTTGGTTGGTTGGTTTTTCTTTGCTATGTGTTTGCTATGTTGGTTTTGTGTGTGTTTTTTTTATATTTAGAATTGTTTGTTGTATTTCTATGGGTTTGGCTTTCTGTCGTGTTTAGTTTGGGTTTGATTTTATCTCAAGAGTTGAGTTGAAATAAAATTAATTGAATTTATTATAGAGACGTAGACTTAGCACTACAAGCGTACAAACTAACTTAGGCCCGGCCCTCGGGGTTGGCAACAACAGCCACAGCTGTTTGCAGTTGGCCAGCGTGTTTCCTGACCCACACTCTCGGTTTACTCAGGTTGCGCAAATAACCAGACCCTGCCTGGGCCGCCTGGGCGCACTTCTCCTCGGTCCGGTTATGTGTGAACTTCTACCTAAGATCCCTCAAAGGGATCTGTGTGCATTGGGTGTGTGTTTTCCGTGGTATCCTAGCCTTAGCCTCTAGCACTATTCACTTAATGTTTTTGCACTACTCACTTGCAGACAACGATGCCGAGGCGGACAGGAATCCGGCATCCACTCGTCCCGTGGCTCCATCCACAGCCGCTGCGGCCGCGGCATTGGCCGCCGTAATGGCCCGTCCGTTCCGGATCACGCCGCCCCCAACGCCGACGCCCATCTGCTGGCCGGCTGCCCCGGTGCCGTAGCTGATCTGGTCATACCACGGCTCGTTCTGCAAAGATCCAGACTCTTGGTTAACACTTTGCCATCCTTGGGTGCAGACCCCACCGAGACTCACCTGAGCGCGGTAATTGACCAGCGAAGCGTAGCCTGCGCGTTCGGCGCCACTGACAGAGCCATTGGCCACGCCGTTGCCGTAGCCGCTCGAGGCGGATGCGATGCGCTGGAAGGCGGGCAAGGCGCCTCCGCCACCGCCACCGCCTCCCCCCACGCTCCCGCCTCCGCCGCTGTGGCTGCTCCTTGGGGATCCGTAGCCATCCTCCAGCAGGGAGCTGTTGTGCCCGTTGACGGCCGCCGAGGCAGCTGCC
Source organism: Drosophila ironensis (assembly GCA_021223825.1). Lineage (NCBI taxonomy): Eukaryota > Metazoa > Arthropoda > Insecta > Diptera > Drosophilidae > Drosophila > Drosophila ironensis. The sequence continues at coordinate 1,116,078 of JAJJHQ010004697.1, read as the reverse complement.
ACCGCCGCCGCCGCGCTGGCCGATGAGCTCGAGTGGAGCAGGCCCACTGGCCCGGGGCTGCTGCTGCCGGAGTTGTGGTGGTGGTGCTGCTGCTGCTGTTGCTGTTGCTGCTGCAGGTGGTGCTGCTGCTGCTGTTGGTGGTGCTGGTGCTGCTGGTGGTGCTGCTGCTGGAGGTGGGCGTGCGTGTGGTTGGGGGACTGCATGCCATACTGCATGCCATTGGCCGTCTGAGTAAGCAAGGGGCCCGCATACACGGAACTGTAATTGGCAATGGAAACAGAGGTTACAAAGGATCACAATATGTTATACTGCATCAGCTAATTGCTCTGTTACCTATAGCAATAGTTCTTCAAATACATATTGTTGTAGTTGGAGAAAAACATGTTGAACTTTAACTAGATTTGCAAATGCAAATTCCTATAACCAATTGAACTCTTGAGGGCGCCCCTAAAACGCCCGGGCCTTGCTTGAAGCCTTTAAACAGCGGCTGAGTCTCTGTGAGGAATACGAGGCGAGGCTAACATTAAGATTCCCCTGTTTTTGTTTACTTTACAAGAGTACGAGGCTGTTGCCGTTGCTGTGGCTGTTGCAGTTGGTGGACCACCAGCGTCCAGTGTTTGGCATGTTTGCTGCACTGCAGTTGTGTGCCTGCGGCCATAAAACTTTTAATTAAAGAATAAAAGTCGCTGCAGCTCTGTTTACACTCGGCCCAAAACGAGCTTACGTAACGGAGGCGAAGCCTGTGCAAATATTTTGGCAGGGTCCCAGGAAAACAACCCAAACAGTCCCGACAAAGGGCCGGCAAACTAAACTGCCGGGGCAGCAGAAATGTTTGAAGGAATCTAAGCAGGAAGGAGCACACACTAGCCGGCGCCCACTAACCGAACAGCCACATTCACATTTGCACACAAAAACAATTGAAAATTAATCCATTAATATTCCTCATTGTTATGTACAACCCTTTGTCGACAAAATACAATATTCTTTTCTAGCTCGAACAGCAGCACAGGAAACACGCGCAAATGTTCAGTTCAAGTTCATCAACGATTTCATTTTCGTTGCTGCGATTTTTTGTTGCCAATCAGTCTTGTTCGGGCCAAGTTCTCTGGACTAGGTTTTCTGGGAGACGGGACCGGTGACGGGACCGGAGACGGAGACGGAGACGAAGTCGGAGCCGGAGCCGGAGAAGAAACCACAACCGAATCGGGGCACGCGCGTTTGCATAATGACTTGAGTCGGGTTTAGTTTTATGCCAATGCAGTTGCAGTTGCAGTTGGCGCTGCTGCTGCGGCTGCTGTCGCGTTTTCTGTTTCTGATTCTGTTTCTGTTTCTGTTGTTGTAGCTGCTGGTGCGGCCACTGCTGCTTAAGTTGTAGCTAAACTTCTACTAGGCACCAAAATCTCGCACTTCCAAAGAGATTGTGTGGCCCAAGAAAATTCAATCTATATACCACACTTGGTTATCAAACAAACTGGCAAACGTCGTGCTAATAATTCACTCTTTGCTGCCAGAATTCATATGGCCAAGTTGTCTTTCTGGCCGATGCGCACGCTTTCCGATAACAGCCCGAGATGGCCCAGCTATAGTGCTATATTCCATACAGTTGTTGCCAGTACATGCCTCCGGAATACGCCGGAATATATAGGAAGTCTGAGTGACAACAAAAAATGCACGACAACGATACAATTTTATCGTTTCTGTGCTGTTTTGTTCTCTGTAGATATTGCTGTTGTTGTTGTTGGTGCACTGTTGGTGTCGGGGCTGTTTGTTGCAGGTGAGTATTCTGCGTCCGACTTCTTGTTTTTCGCAAGTGTATATGCGCCATATGGCATGTGAGCTCGTGATATCTTCTTCTGGTTTCTTACTGCCTCAAAAGCGAAACTGACCAAAAAGTCACATACGAGTACGAGAGTACGAAATGACGAGCGCACCACCGCGGCACCACCACATCATCCGCCAGCGCGCTGCAGCGGCTCGAGATCGCTGTGTCTCAGATACATTTCCGTCTATGCGACACCGTGGAAATGTCGGAAGCCGAACGAAGATCTTGGAATGCCAAATGCAATCCGACTGTTTTTCAATCCACTATTAAGTCATAAACCTATATCGATTCGCGTTTTCTTCGTCCAGTTTTTTACACTCTTTTCCACTAATTCCCCACATACATTCAAGGTGCATTCATGCCTGTTTTCATATATGCAAAACACGTTTTCAATTTAAATAACAACATAACAACAACAACAAACAGAAGCGTAACAATAGCCGACAGAGCTGCGAAAAGTAGAATAACGTATAGGGTGCCCACAAACAGGGAGGCAAAGTACACAATCTACGAAGTGCAAGTGCGGGTGCGGGTGCAGATGCGTTGGCTCCACTGCCTCCCCCGCCCAAAAGTTAGAGAGTTACCCCTTTCGGTTGAACCTCCCTTGGACCCTTAACCCGAAGGTGCAGCTCGACTCCAAGGGTTGCTGAATCAGCAGCAGCGGCTACCCTGAACACAAAACAACAAAGTTGAAGCATTTGAAGCTTGGGTTTCGTTTGATGGTTTCTATGTCACGGGATCGGCTTGGATTACCCAAGCTCGCCAACAGGTATCCTCATAGAGTTCGCAACTAAATACCCAAAACAAGCTAGAAAAATGCGCTTCTACTGCAGTTTGTCGTCGTTTTCGGTATTGGATGGGACGTCTCCGAGTTCCAACTAATCCATCGAATGCGGGTCACGCCCCCTTTATGCCTTTCTGCCTTTTGCTAACACTTTTCTGCGGCCCCTTGTGGCACGTGCTGGGGGCAAGCGAAAAGTGGCAACAACCTGGACACGTGTTCACGTCGCTCTTGGCCCTCCGCGCTCATGCTGGTCTAAAAGCCCTCAAAAACTTAGTCAAGCGACAAAGTACTACCAGCATCTGTTTGGGGAAAGACTCCGATCCGATGTGGAGGTTTGCAGTGGGACAGTGACAGAACAAAATTCATGAGTCAGAAAAGCCCGGCGGCCCTTACGTCAATAATTAAGACATTGCATATTCTTGTTTACGAAATTTGAGCGGCTGAGTGTATATATTTTTCATTCTGCTGAGCTTAGAGGAGTTGGCCAAAGACGGCCTGGAGATTATCTCCTCCAAAGTGCGAGCCCTGTCGAAGCTGCACTGCTTTTATTTACGTTTTCGCAATGTTTATTGTCAAACCAGACGAGGCAAGGTTAGTTTGGCCCCGACAAAGGAAATAGCTCGCACATCGAATAGCAAGGAAATCACATTTCCAAGACGCCAACTGCCGCCAATCTGCTGGCAAATGTTTTCATTCGCACCCATGCCACTCCTGACCCAACTCCGGCAGCGGCGGCGGCGGAGGTGTCAGCTCCGAAACACTCCGTTCATGAGCAATGGGCCAACTGCGAAGACAGCACATCTGGGTTGTGTGGTGTTTTGAATTCACCCTCTGGGCAGCGCATTCCTGAGGAGCGACTAACTAACATAGCTGGCCGGCTAGCCAGCTAGCTAGTCGCGGGTGGAACCGATTTGTGCATTCCGCACATTGAGTAAACCACCTGAGAATGTCACGGCGTCGCAGCCATAACCATAAACAAATGCGACGAAAAGAGGTGGTGGGCGGTGGGCGTTGGACTCTGGTCGGGCGCGGAATAGGATTCGCAACAAAGAGCAGCAATTATGCGCCGGACTTGTTTGTCACCCTGTCCGGCGGAGAAACCCGACCAAAGTCGGAGTGACAGCGGGAGTGGAAGTGGGAGTGAGAGTGGGCCGAGGAGGCGGGGAAAACATGAATCAGCCGGGTTGGCGCTGTCGAGCGATCGCTGATCGGCGCTCCGATCATGACTTGCCGCAGTGTCGCCGAAAAGGCACGTGCGAGTGCCGCCAGCTTCGTGATAGTGAGCTCATTTGCCCGCCCGTAACAACGCCAAGTCACTCACCTGGTCTGCAAGCTGGGGCTCAGCTGGGTGGCCCCAAAGTAGCCGTGCTCCACCGGCGAGATGCTGTCCCGGTGCCCGGCGCTGGTCAGCTGCGTGAAGCTCTGGAGCGCATGCGCGGACGAGGGTGAGTCCCCGCCCGCCGAGCTGGTCGAGGTGTTGTGGTGATGTTGCTGGTGGTACAGTTGCTGGTGGTGGTGCTGCTGCTGCTGGTGGTGTTGCTGGTGGTGCTGCTGATGGTGGTGCTGCTGCTGATGCAGTTGCTGCTGCTGCTGCTGTTGGTGCAGGAGCTGCTCGTGGGTGAGGGAGTAGATGGTGCCCACGGGACTGCTCTCCTTGAGGCTTTGCAGGTCCGAGACGGAGGTGAGCATGTGGTAGCTGGTGCTGTGCCCGTCATCGAAGCACTCGTCCTTGAGCGTGTCCTGGATGACCTCGTCGATGTTGGGCGTGGAGTTCTGGGCCGCAGCCGCTGCTGCCGCCGCTGCAGCGGCCATCACGTGCTGCGGCAGGTGCTCGTGACTGGGCACCCCGGCTACGCCGCCCCCTCCGCCCCCGTAGACGCTGTAGAGCGCAAAGTTGTTCCGCATTATGGGATCCGTGCTGGCGCCGGAGAAGTTCGGGTAGTGCTCGTAGAGCTGGCTGGGCGGATGGCTGCCCGGGTACGGCAGGTGGCTGAAGAAGTGGTGCGAGGCGGCCAAGGTGTATAGGTCGGACTTTTCCGTTCCCGCTCCCGGTCCGGCTCCCGCTCCCGGTACCGATCCCGCCACAGCTGCCACCGCCGCCGCTGCTGCCGCTGCTGCTGATCCGCTGGTCAGGTCGTAGGCCAGCCAACTGGCTTGATGTTGCTGTTGCTCCTGTTGTTGCTGCTGTTGCTGTTGCTGTTGCTGTTGCTGCTGCTGATGCTGCTCCTGCTGCTGGATCAGTTGCTGGTTGAGGAACTGCTGCTGCTCGTAGACCTGCTCCTGCTGTTGTTGCGGCTCCGCTGGCCCGGCTTGGGCATAGTTTATCACTTTGATTTTGTTATCAACACTTTCACTCGCGTCGCCCTCCGGCTGATTATTGTTATTGTTATTTATCGCACTCTGATCGCTGTTCGCAGATGTTGCTGCCGTTTCGGCTTCGGTTTCGGTTTTGCTTTCTGCTGCTGTTGCCGTTGCCGTTGTCGTTGCCGCTTCTGTTGATGTTGCTGTTGCTGTTGCTGTTGCTGTTAGTGGTGCCGCCGCTGTTGCTGTTGCTATTGCTGCGGTAACCGCTTGCCTCGCTGTTTCGCTGACAAATGAAGTGTGAGCCTGCGACTCGAGTGACGATAAATAAGCCGCGGCCAGCGTTGCTGCCTCTGCCTGCGTCTGCGTCTGCGCCTGCGCCTGCGTCGCTGCCTCGGCCTGCGCGGACCCGAGCGGCTCGCTCGCCGCTAGTGCCGTCTCTGTCGCCGCGGATCCTGCCCCGGGCGCCGGTCGTCCTGCCTGCTGCGCCTTCGACTTGGCCGTGAGGATTTTCCGAACGGCCGCATTCGACAGCAGCCTCCCCCCGGCCTTGGGTCCCCCGCCCGTGGCCGTTCCCGCGCCGGTGCCCTTGTCCTTTGGCTTGCTGGTCTTGGTCATGATTCCGATTGCGATACCCGATCCGATTGCGCTTCCGATACCGATAAACGGAGCCCCAGAGAGCAGAGGTGAGGAGAGCAGACGCAACACCCTGTATCCCACTTGAGTCACTCGAAAGCGGAGCGATCCACGTACGTGTCCGTGTCCGGCGCGTTTTTTTCACCAACTGAACCCAACCCGCCGCGCCGCAGTCGATCGCTCAAAAATTTTGAAACACGGAATAACAAAATATACACATAATAAATCGTAAAAAATCATTCGCTTTTTGATTCCGCTCCAAAGCGAGTCCCACACGAGAGAGATCCGTCAAATCCCCCACAACTCGCTCTCCCGAGCATCTTCTCTCCATCTCCAATCTCCGATCTCCGTGCCCCTCTTCCCATTCTGACCCTCCTTCATTCAACCACACAATTACAGTTGCGTTTGCGCTGCGCTTTGCCTTTTGCTATAAATGCCGTTACACGAAGCACCATGTACAGCTCCAAGTGCCTGCCAAAGCAACAAGTGTGCTCGTTCGCCCGCTCTTTGTGTTGTTGGGGCTTGGCGGCCCAGTCTCTCCCTGCGGCTCTCTTTTCCTTTTGCGGCTGCTTCTGTTGCTTTTACTGTGGCTGCCGCTTCTGCTGCTGCTGCTGGCCTTATCGCACACACTGCGTTTGCCCACTCATGGTGCTGCCTGGTCGCTATCTCTCCCTCTCGCTAATGCCTGTTGCCTGCTTTTAGCTACGCCTCTCCCTGAAGCTGCAGCAACAACAACCAGCAGAGCGATGGGTGGTTGGGTTGATCAAGGGAGGGGTAGGGGCATTTGCTGGCAGAGGCCATGCCGGTCTGTTGTTGTTGCTGCAGTTCTTTGTTATTGTTTTTGCTGCTGTTGTTGTTGATGCGGCCTCAACTGCCTTTCGATTGGTGTTGTTGTGGCCGGTGTGGTTGTGGTTGGTTGGCCTAACGGCCACCACTCTCCCATACATACAAATTTATGTTGAAAATACTCAAAAAAGGCAATTTTTGAATAAATCCAATTGATTATAATTAGATTTATGAAACAATCTTAGACTGCTTCATATTTATTTAAGCTACTCTATTGGCGCCACTTTCAAATACGAATTTTTGTGGGAAAGGGTCTCCAAATTACTTAAAACAGTCAATATTTGAATATTTAAAATNGGTTGGTTGGCCTAACGGCCACCACTCTCCCATACATACAAATTTATGTTGAAAATACTCAAAAAAGGCAATTTTTGAATAAATCCAATTGATTATAATTAGATTTATGAAACAATCTTCATATTTATTTAAGCTACTCTATGGGCGCCACTTTCAAATACGAATTTTTGTGGGAAAGGGTCTCCAAATTACTTAAAACAGTCAATATTTGAATATTTAAAATTGATAAAAATCAGATTTATATCCAAGTTCAACCGCCTAGCTGCCACCTTTCTCCCATATACCATTCATCCTCAAAAGAAGCAATTTTTAAATAAGTCTGAATGAAAGTAATAATGGGATTTAAAAAAAAAAAAACATTTTTAAATAATTCTTATTGATTGTATTTAAATTTATTTATGTAGCAGTGAAACTATTAATGTATAAGTCAATAATAAATATTAAAAAAACAACAATTTTGATATAATTATAATTGATTATAATTAGATTTATAATCCAGTTTAAGCGCGTGTTGTAGTTGTCAACTTAACATACGAAATGATGTATGAAAGAATCCTGAAAATATTCAAAAGGCGTTTTGAGAATTATTACTAAAAACTAGATTTATAAACTAATGAAACAATCTTAGACCGATTCACATTTTAAACACTACTTTATTGTCATTACTTTTTCTTTTAAATTTGAAAACATGTCTTGAAAATATTCATAAGTAATTTTTAATGGTATTCAGTTTTATTAACCAGTTTTCACGCAATAGTACTTTAAATTTATTTACACATTTCTAGGGGAGGAATAACATATAAAATATGTGTAACGACAGTAAGCATAAACAAATTGTATTTATATTGTGTGTAAAAATCGTAGAACAAATAGTTTGGCCAACATAAATACTAAGGGGCGTTAGAATAAATATAGGATCCAAAATGGAACACGCCCCTCGAATTTCGCGTTAGCCGCCCACACAAAAAAGCAAACTAGTATCGTATTTGTATTGGATAAAATAATCAAATAAATATGTATCAATACGTGTACTTAAAGATTCTACCTACTATAATTCGAAATGAATAAATTTTAAACATTTGAGAAAGATGTATAGCTCCCCTTTAGCCCCTTACTTTATCCATGGTTATTCGTATAGTTTCCATGGAAGATTTAGGGGCATAACTCAAAACTCAAATTGTGCAGCAAGCCCAGAAGCAATTATAAATTTGTTCTCAAATTTGAAAATAACATGCGTTCAGGAAGGGGAGCCATGGACCTGAACACTTTCATGCCTATGGAGAGGACGCGAACATTAAAATCCATACGAGACGCGTGTAGAATTTCACCGCCAAGCGAAAGGACATTCCCGACAGGGAGACAAGTCATTGCCGGAGCCTTGTCGTGAGAAAAATCACTGCCGGAGAAGGTCTTTCTCCGCGGGCTAGTCTGCGTTTTTTCCTTGCAAATTGCGAGACGTCGCGCCAAATAATATCTGAAGGCGCTCGTAAAACTATGAACTGGAGCTGATCCTCTAATGGCTGATTAAAAACTTGTTACACTTGAACCAGGACGAGTCATAAAAATGGGTTTCGAGTGGGAACTTGGGAGGCGCGCTCGGTGATTTTATGGCTTTTTTATCGTTATTTGAATAGGCGGCACCAACGATCTGTTTGGACATTTTGAGAACATTTTTACGATCGATGGTCAATTGGACTCCCAGGCGACACACAAGTGGGTTGGTTGGCTCGCCAGAGCTATCGCCGGGCCCCAAATAAATCCTACATGCCTACTTGTGACGGGAGTGCACAGACAGCATAACCTTTGTGGGCACAAAAACAAAATAATAAGTGTACGCTATTTTATATTCGAATTACGAAAAACAGACGCTGATAACGTGCTCTTGGGAGCGCTTGAAAGCCGGGCATAAGGGGGACTAGACCGGACCTTTCCCTAGACTCATGGGGACTGGGGCCGACGTCCCGCTTCTATTGCGAACACAGTCTATACTACGTACGAATTCAATTCGAGATTTATTTTTCAATCGCTTTCGGTTGCCACAAGGCTGCCCTGCCTGCCTGCCGTCAAGGAACGAAAATTTGAGTTTTTCGATTCGAGCTCGTTGGCTGCATGTGCCTGGGGTCCAATAGAACTTTAACCTTCTCGGCTTATTAAATGCCGAGCTTGAAAACCTGCATAGACGTCACCGAGCTCTCTGTGTCGGTTCAACACGCGCTCCGGGCGTGCCGACCGCCTAAATACTTGGAAAAAACTAAAATACACATAAATAATATGGAACATGTTAATGTTATCGAAACAATAAATTCGAAATTCGGAAATAAAGAGAACTGGTTGGCTGTCTAATTTAATACAACTAAATATTGTATTATGCTACCCAAATTAAGTAGGCTATTCATAAGCCCTATACCATCTTTTACATTTTTATGGGGACTCCAAAATTTCATGCCCAACTTGTCTTGACAGAGGCTTTTTCCCACACTTCACACAGAACCCACTCTTTAAGCCTCAAGTGGCCCCAAGCTGGTAATGTTATGCTCAGGTAATTTCGATAAGTTTGGACTTCTATAAACGAAATGCAATGAGTTCAAATGCAAATAACAGTTAGCGGCCTCAAAACCTAAACTTTAATTACTGAAGAATTCGCCTGGAAATGTGAGTCAGGGCTGAGCGGTTCCATGGCTTCGTTTTTGGGAATACAAAGTGCGTGTGGCAGAGGTTTGAAGTGTCAACAAACTCGGCGATCTGTGTACTAGGAATCCCCCGAAACAATAAATCACCCATCCAGCCGTAGCGATGCTATGCTAATGATGTGATTTATTACAAGTCTGGGGACGAAAAAAAAGGATAATCTCATCGGTGTGCGGGCAAGGAGGTGCCCTGTTTCACACTCGATCTCCGATTGTCAATGGGCCGTGGCACGTTTTCTGGAACATATCAAATGCCTGTTGCTCACGGCAAAAAGTCGTATAATTAGGCACTTATTTGTACAGCAGAGAACCTTCTGAAACACAAAGTGCATATTTGTATATCCCACGAGACCAAAACCTAAGCCCAAATGCGCAGTGCGCAGTGCGCACACAAAATCCTTCTATGTAAATTTGGCTTAAAATTATTTTGACAGGTTTATGATACCCGAAGTGGGCTGCCCCAAGGCAGGTTCCTCGCCCCCGCTCCCCACCCCGCAAAACAAGTGTCCTCTGTGGCCAGTGTCTCACATATCAGGACGCTCATCGCCCGGAGAATTCGGTGCCGATGTATTTATGCATTTTTAATATTCTCGTGTACATCGCAGCCATAAATATTGCCATGGTAATCCAATACTCGGCGGATCGAGTTCGTGGCAGGCTCTTGTCCCACTATTCTGGGATACGAGAAGGGCTCCTTAAGCGCCAATTATCAGCATCGTTATGTGGTAGAAATACCAATAAAATTTATACAATAAACCCGGGCAGAGAGTCCAAAGAGGCGTCTAATTCAAGTGGCCTGCGGTCTGGCAAAGAGATTGGCTCTTATCAAAAGCAATTTAATGGCCGTTGAGAACATGTCTTTAACACTCTTTTAATGCAGCGATAACCAGCGCAATTGTTCCGTCTTATCTGCAGGTCCTTCGAGAACTGGTTACCGAAAAAAGAAATACTAGATTCTCTGCAGTCAAGTGGAATAAGCTGCAAGTTGTACGTAAATTGTTAGTGATTAAAGCAATATAAGGGAAACTCCAGGTGGAGATATCAGAGTTTAATATGGTAATATGATTAAATCCATACCTTTACCATATGACAGCCATTATTTGAGATCATGCAACCAAGGCTAAGACAACTAATTTGTAGAAACAACTTTGGCACATGCGAGTGGTTAACTATATCAACAATAAACATTCCCAAGCGAAAGTTGATGTCCGGCCGGACGATGTAACATATTAACAGCAGATTTTCCACGGCCAGGGGACGTTTTCCCACAGCTAGGCAAATAACAACAAACCTATTGAACCTATTTAAATATACTTTATATTAGAAACTGTCAAGAAGCCACAATTAAGCCGCACTGATCAGTGCTAATCGGACGGCAAGCCGCAGACGGCTGCCATTTGTCGGATGTCCAGGTAGAGCCCAGGTCCACTCAGATGGCCGTCCTGCCACTCAGATGGCCAGGTAAGAAGATAGTTTGCGGTGGAAAGGTAAACACGGACAAAATGGAAACACGCGCCGACACGATACAAATTGATCGTGACAAAGGAAAAGGACAACTCAACTCTCTCAAAGGATGTTATGGTTGTTGCCGCATCCCGCACACACTTGGGTTTCTTGGTCTGGCCGATCCTTTCGTCCTGGGCCCAAGCAAACAAATTTGTTTTCGCTGACAATGTCACGGAGAATATTTTCCCTTTCCTGGCTGGGTTATATAATGGTCGAAAATATGTTTTTGCTTACGTTTTTGAGCTATTGTCACGTACCTGGCGCTGGCGCTTTCTATTTAGGGCATCTACTTAAAAATGCTTTCTCTGTTTATATTTATAGTTTCCCAACAAGCTGCAACAAATCCATTGTGTAAATATTTTTTAGATTTTTCCAAAATTATTTTTGAGAAAAACTTAGATAATGTGCATGTTATGGGACGTTGTTGGTGAATCACGCACTTCAGGCTTGCTAAGCCCTGTGGAACATATAAAGAAGACTACGAGTATTTGCAACTCCATTAGCATGCCGTTCCACATCCTCGACGTATTTCAATCAGATAAACGGAATTCCCACATTAAATACCAATCGAAAATAGATGAGAAAAAACAGTCCATTCATGAAAAGGTAAATGAATCAGAGCGCCGGGAAATGCCCAACCCGAGACGAAATTTATGAATGGACAACGGACGCGGCGGACCCAGAACCTAAAGTCCTAAACTCATTAATTTTTATGCGGCAAACAAATGCGAAGACAGTGAAAGTAAGTAAGGTTGGGCAATTAAGTTCGGCAGTGCGGAGAACAATGCAAGTCGGAACGATGGTGACGGGGCACGGGCACGGGCTCTTGGCCTGGGCATATCCTGTCAAACACACATTACATCCAGGTAACCGACAACAGACAACCGGCCTCAAGTACCTGTCGTACCTCATTTGGGACCCAGTTAAGAGACACGCGCTGATACACAATTACGAGACCGCTCATCTTCTGCCCAGTGTTTATATGGAGTAGGTGTGGTTTTTCCTAGACTTTGGCAAAGTAGGAAATGGGACTGGAAATGGAAATGGCACTGGAACTGAAACTGCACTGGAAATTAAAGTGGAAGTAAGCATATTTCCACTCTGACAGCTCCAAGACCAAGGTCCAAGCGATAGTATTTACACCAGTGTTTTAGAGCAGCCATGGGCAGCCCTTGGCTCTTTTAGCTCCCTTGTTATGGAAACAAGGGAATCGACATGCCGGCTCCCAAGTTATAAATCTGTGCCCCTCACTGTTTTAGAGGATTGAATCTTATATAATTGCTTTATGCCATTGAAAAAAGGAAAGAAATGCCAAGTATTTGCTGCAGTGTAGTTTCGGGACATGGCCAAAGCAATTAACAATTAAAACAAACACAAGTGTCTTGTATCTTGTCTTTGGCCGATTGTTGTTTGCCATGTATTTTGTTTGCGTTTCGGAATTTCACAAAAATTCCTTTTATACTACAATTTTACATCTCTCGCTCGCTGCTTTTGTTTTGTTTTTTTGTAAATGTTTAATGTATCTGACTGTCCGTTGTTTATTATGGGCTGCGGCCGTGATTTGGATTTCGTTTTTGCGGTGAAACCCAAGAGCAAACCCCCACTGTTTGCGGATGCATTTTGCCACAACGAACGATGCACGTGGGCCGCCAGGGAGTGGGAGCCGCGCTTACTTGGGGCAACAGATCCACAGATTCACGTTCCTTGGAAAATCACTGACCAAACAAAAGCAAGCCGACTGCCGCTTGAGCGAGATTTGCTTACAAAATTAAGTACGTATTCTTGTGCTTTAATTAATTTTCAATATGGCTGACCTATGGCAGGAAGTCATACGAGTGTGCTTGCGTGCTTGTGTGTGAACGGACGGGACGGACACTCCGTATATTATAAGGCCCCACTACATTTATTTCTTTTGTTTTGAAATTCTTTTCACAAATACTTATTTTTCTTCAATAAGTATTTCATTTTATTTTTCCCCACACACTCGCACTTATAATGACTCGCCGTATTTGTTGCTCTGGTTGTTGTAGGGGCATGTTGATAAGACTGTCGTCGTCGTCGTCGCCGCAACAAAACGACCGCAGGAACAGGGTCGCTGGGAGCGGGACGGCGGCGGGGGGTGGGGCAGGTCTCGGGAAACGGGGCCCCAGCATTTGACTCGCATTTTGTTTTTCTGTTTTAAGTACAAGTATATATATGTATATACTCGTACATGCGGCACACACACACATTTGCATATATAGACATACATGGTCGCAATTTAAATGGTATATGGCCACTTGTTGGGTGTCACTGCCTCGAGCTCCAAAGGCAACCACACCACACCACTCCCAACCCCCAACCCCCAAGCCCATCCAATGGACGGACGAGGGACCCGGGTTTTGTGCCTTTTGGGTTCGTTGATCGTCATGCTGGTTTCATGTAATCGTCATAATTTTCTCTGCTTTTCCATTCCAGTCCCACTGGTCTTCCATCCATTACACAGCTCCTTAGACTTTGTATATTTCTGTTACGTTGCCAACTATCACTATCAGTTGACGGGTTTAATGTGCGCTAAACAAATGAGGAACAGTCGCCAAAACCGCTTGTAATTCCCAGGGGTTTTGGACACCAAAAATTCGTATCTGGCAAATCTATTTCAAACTCTATACTTCCACAGCAAAACAAGAGCGCAAACTCTGAAGTTATATGAACTCTGAAGTTTTGTAGGTATAAATACCTTTGCCATTATCAAAGGTAATTATTTGAAAATTAAGAAGAACATTTGTTGTTAAGTTTTATATAAGTATATATTTGTTTGTTTGGGTACATGTTTTAAACTTATTTTCTTATAAAGTAAGACTAAACTTTGTCAAGACCAAATAAACACCATCACCTATTTTATTGCCATCTCCCTGCTGGACAACAGCGAGCAGTCCAGAAGATTGCAAAGGACGCACCCGCTAGACCTCGAATGGACATCCTAACGTGGAAACAAAAAGCATTATGCTCCTATACATATTACTCCATAATATAATACTTCTACATTTATACATATTATAAGCTAAATCAATAGCCCAATGCTGCTGCACTTATTATTTCATAATTTCATACTTCTAAAAAACATTTCGGATATTACAAGATAAACTAATGAACTCTAATGTACTCTAAATCTAACATAAAATAGTTCTGCAATCCCATCCTGTCTATAATTACAATGTTTAAGTACTTATAATTGAAGTTCCTGTCACAACATTTAAAGGTCGTCCAAAAAGGGCAGTTTCAAATAAACTTATTTCATTGTCACAACATTTATATACCTGTTTATCATAGGATCAACCCCATGAGCAAATATTTATAGCGTAAATTATATTTTATATCTTTAAAAGAGACATTACACATTACCCAATGGAGAACAATGCATCAACCAAATGAATCATTTCGAGCTCCCGGCTCAAGTGACCGGAATCATAGTCACACAAATGAATCATAGAACGTTGTGGTAACTCTGAGCTAGCGCTACAAATTAAGTATATCCAATTCTCTACAATTCGCTGAAGGCAAAGTCGGCTCTGGGGAACTTACGGAACGGGTTACATTCCCAATCAATATTCCCACAGCAATCGGGAATATTTAGCTGGTCACCAGAGATCGGATCGGAGCGAGCATTTTGGTCCGGCCCGAAATTCGTGCTCAGATCCGATGCGCTCATTATGAGGGGCGTTCGCCACATGTGGTTTGCATCGATGATGACCGAACGGTGGGTAATGTTCCGGAGCCGGGCATCTGGCGGTCCGAACTCACGCACACACTGCGCCGGGATGAGCGGCCGCCGAATTTCGATAGTGGACGGATTTTGAGTGGGCGTTCACCCGCCAAATGAAAGTGTCACACAGGTCACGCCGACGGATTACAACTCCTTCGGGATGGGAAGGAGCGGGAGGCGGGGGATTTTCCAGGGCGCCCCCGGGTGCCCCTGCCCGATTTGTGTTGGTTAAACTCACGTCGCTTTTGTGGCTAAACATATTTAAAGGATTTTCCATGCGCCGGCGCAACTTTCCGGCCTGACGCACTTTTTTCACGATAAAAGGGTTTCCTCTCGCTTCACGCCCACGCACCCGCCCGGGCATCCGGCAAGATCACTGTGATTATCGCCGGCCACGACCCACGGACGTTACCGGCGCTGGGGAACGGGAGTGGACCGTTCCGACCCGAACCGTGCCGTACCGTACCGTACCGGACCGGACCCGCATCCGCGCTCCGACCTACTACTACAACTTTTCAAATGCTACTCGGCCCAGAGCCACCCAAAGCAATGCGAGTAAAATATTCTTGATTAAAACTTATCAGAGCACATTTCATATCACCTTTTCAAAAACGCAACAACAACAACAGCAAAAACAGCGGCAGCAACAGCAACAATTACACAGCAACAGCAAAGTAACGATTGTACTTATTATCGACGGAGGGGCAGCACAACCGTCGAACAATTGTCGAACACATTGCGCACCGTGTACTTTGGTTTAGTTTGGCTGCTGATTGGACGTCGCCAAGATATGGCTATCTGAGCCGGCTCTGGCATGGTATGGGTGAAGGCGTGGGCATGGGCATGGATGGGCATGGGATCCGGGATCCGGCCTTGCCAGCCCCACCGGCGCCTTCCCACCACAGCCTTTCCTAGAGATAGAGGAAGCGGCCGCGGCAGTAGCAGGGGCTGGGGCAGGGGAGGAGAGAGCGATACCAAAACCAGATTTGATTAACTTGCATCACGCGCCAGTCGCGCGACTATCCTTATCGGGGCAACTCTCCGGGGCAACCTAACGAGTATACTGCCGCCACTGGGCTGAGTCCTTATCAACGCTCCCACTCGTTGGCCAGATTCTCAATGCGACAACGGTGACGAAAGCACTGCCAGGCCATCGTCCCAATTGTCACTATCGACGCTCGACTTTGCTCACAGAAATAGGATCGGACTTGACACAATTAATTTGCAGATCGATAAGCATTACAGAATGCACAAAAAATTATACATTTTAGCAAATTAATGTCTCCGTCTTATTTAGAATCCCTACAAAATGGCCTTTTATGGAACATTTTAAGATCACAAAAATGTCAACCTTTCCAGAGGTTTTTTGAAATTTATCGTAACTTCGTTTTTTCATCAAATTAATCGGCAAACTATTTTCAAATCCTTGTATCAAGGAATGAAAATTTCCTTCAGAACTGGGCCAGATTGTAAATGAAAGTATATGTGAAACTAAATAGTGGAATTTCAGTTACTTATTTGCAGTATCTCCTGTAAGTATCCACTGTAATAACCCGGCTAGATCCCAACTTATTTCCAACGACCTTGTCTACTCGCTCATTCCATTCGGTTTAGCAATATTTCATGATAAAGTAGGTACCATAGCCAAACAAAAATATAAACAAACCATTGAATGACTAAGTTTTCGAAAATAAACCGATAAACAATTTTAAGAAACTCTTATCAATGCCAAAATGCCGGCTCTCGTGACGTCATGCATACGTATTGATGACAGGGCCAGTAATCACTGAACAAAAAAACATAAAGCAAACATATTGCAAACAGCAGTATTGATAAAACCGAATCAGAAGCAGCGAGAGAACAATGCTGGTGAGATAAGGCGGCAAATAACCTGGCAAAAACTTAAAGCCGGCGCCGTCTAGTAGAAACATTGTATTTTTGAAAAGGGGAAGCACATCGGAGTCTCGGGGTCCGGGCCAGCGGAGTGCGGGCCTCAAATGCGGGGAAAAGGAGGAGGAGTTTGGGTAGGACCAAGTGCGATAAAAGAGGCAAGGGTGCGGGTGCTGGCAGAGTCGATAAAGTGCATAAATACAAACCATTATCAGCACCAGTAGCGCAGTCCGGAAGATGCTTTGTGGTCAAATGATAAACTGGCCGAATGAGCAAGCGAGCAGGAAAACGGCCGTTACACTCACAGAAATTTTGCTCACAAAATTTTGGATTCCTGCAGCATACATTAAATCTAATTTTAAACTATACCTGAATGAATATCCAGACATTTGTCAAGCACGCAAAATCTAGCTTTCAATTGACTAAAACAAACATACTTTATAGACCTACAAAAAATCGTATAATTTTGAAACAGCTATTTTCTGTTTATGGCATACAAATATTTTAATATTTTACCCTCATTTATATTTGTTGTTTCGAATGTGAATTTCTGGCAGGGTAAACTAAGGCTTATCGCGTTCAGACTCCGATGGGTCTTTAGTATTATTTTGCTTAAGTTAAACTGAGCCCAAGCAAGCAACATTTTCATGGCTGGCTTAACGAAATTTATAAAAAAAAAGGGAAGCCCGGCACAAGCCGCGAAGATAACAGAAGTCTGAACTAGAACCCGGTCCAGAATCCAAGCAAGAATACAATCAGGAATTGTCGCACATGAAAATTGAAATGCAGGCTCCATTAGGATAGGGTCGTGGTTAGCGCCCAGCGAGCACATAAATAATACATGAACATTCTTAATGTAGCCACATCATTCTGACGGAGCGCAGATAAGCCGGGATTTGTACAAAAACAAAGTCGACAAAAAATTGAAAATATAGCATATACTCGTATTAAGTCTGCTGTGCGATGCTAAAAGGTCAACTGTATTTACCAGCTCTAGGCATTACTATTAAGACCGCGGGAACTGATAGCCCCATCAAATTCAAGGTGCCCGGGTTCAGGAGAGATCAACCGAAAACATTACCCGGCCATAGCATCTAATGGTTCTTTCTTTGTGCACAAATACACACTACGAATATACATTTATGGAAAACATGAAATCGATTTCAACAAATCAGATAAGTTTCAAAATTACTGGGCTGTTATTTGGAATATTTCGGTCAATACAATGAATTCAATGCGGGGAAAACACGATAAGAATGACATTAGGCGTCATATTGGGACAGACAAGGGAAATATTTGCTGAGAATTCTGTTCGCTCAAACAATAAATCTGTTTGGCAAACATTTGAACTGGGCATTACTCTGATAATAGGGTCGCGACGCCGCAATATTTCAAATGTACACAAAGTGCCACTAATTACCAGGACGGCGTTTAAAATCTATCATATATTCAAATACAAACTGGGGTGAAAAGTGGGGAGTGGATTTATTAACTAAGGCAATTAGGAAATTTAAATTTGAGCATTCTTCCTAAAAATATGCAACGTGTTGCTGCAACATAATCGTTTCTATATGTATCCCTAAGC